>JARHVA010005545.1:1140000-1145000 GCA_037957365.1 Torreya grandis
TAATGCAATCAAGATTAACATAACATAGTTTAGTTCCTATAGAGATTTGAATGAAACACAACTAGTCAAATCATAGACTTGACATACTATGCAAATCATAACAAGTGATGTGCTTAGATAATTAAAAACATGCCTTATTCATTAAAAGGACAAATAATGCAAGAAACATTCATCATTTAAGTAGAATTTTGATTAACATTCATTTCACCTAAGAAGCAATAATGTGGTGTGTGTGCTTTTGGTTTAATTCTATGAATCCACAATGTTAGTATCTAAACCCCCTCTATGATGAAACTCTCCTTTTGTAATATCTATGAAGGTGGGACAATCCTACAACCACCTCAATTAAACAAAAGGGTAGTTAGTCTAATATCATAATAAATAGTCAATATATAATCATCAATAAACTACTATAATACAAATCATCTACAATGAAATCATAGTCAATATGATCATATAACATATACATATGTTTTCCAACATAATAACTAATCATAAAACAAATAATATGATTATCAATCATACAACATACATATCCAAATCAAATATAAAAATTAGAATTATAAATCATTATTTCCATAATCTCCTACTAATTCTTAAGTATTTTTTTTATAGTGGGATAGGATGTGACATCCTTCCCCCCTAAAATAGGTCATCATCCTAATGAATTTTAGTTCTAATAATAGTTCAAGAAATAAAAATAATGTTCATCAATAAAATTATTTAAATAAATGAAGAAATAGCCTCAATAATTTCTCATGATATTCCCATGTATCACTATCCTTAGAATATTCGTCCCACTAGACCTTACATTATGATACTTATCTATTATTTAAGTTAAGATTATGAGTATCAATTATGTTGATTGGTTATACTATGACCACCCTTGGATCCTAAACCTATAATGCATTCTAATCTAGAACATGTGTAGAATCAACAATATATTTCTTAAGATTAAAAAAATGAAACACTATGCATTTGAGCTAAAGTTGGTGGCAATGCAAGTTTATATGATACACGATTAATGAATTTTATAACTTCATAGGCTCTCACATAGCTTGGTTATAAATTTACTAATTTACCAAACCTAATAATACTCTTTTGAGGTTTGACTCACATAAAAAATTTATCTCTATTGAGAGTTACCTTTTATTTTCATATTAACATGAATTTTCTACCTATCATTGGCTTCAACCAATATTTGTATTATTAAATTTAATTTCTCTTCCATTTATACAATCATATCAGGTCTAAATACCACTGTATCTTCTAATTTTATTCAAGTTGATGGGTGTCCTACACCTCTTCCATAAAATGCTTCAAAAGGAGCCATTTTCAAACTTGATTGGTATGACTTGTTATAAGCAAACTCAACTAATTTAGGTATTCCTCCCATTTATATTTCTAGACCATCCAATACATATTCAAAAGATCCTCCAAAAATTGATTTATTCTCTCTATTTTCCCATTTATTTTTTGGATGGTAAGTTGTATTGAAGTTTAGTTGTGTACTCAAAGTTGATTTGAGATTTTACCAAAACTTTGAGGTCATCACAGGATCTCTATCTAAAGTGACATTTTTGGAAACCCATGAAATCTATAAACCTATTTCATAAACATTTTGGTGACCATTGATGCATCATATGTCATATTACGTAGAATGAAGTGAGCTACCTTGGTAAATTTATCCATAACTACCAAAATCATGTCATGATAATTTATAGACATAGAAAATCCTTGGACAAAGTCCATGATAATAAATTTACATTTTCATTATGGTATATAATGTGGGTAAAACATCTTAGTGGGATGCACATGTTCATCATTAATTCACCGACACTCTAAATATCTAGAAACAAATTCTACCACATCTTTTTTGATTCCCTTCTAGAAATATAATTGACTTAATTCTAGTATTAACTTAGTCAATCTAGGATGTCCTAAATATAGAGCATTGTATAATTCTTTTAGTATCATATTTCTTAAATTTTATCTATTAGGCACATAAATTATACCATTTACCTCAAAACCAATCATTCTCAAATTCAAATCCATGGTATCTATGATCCTGAAAATTATCAGCCAAAGCTTTATTAACTTGTTCGTAGAATTTATCTTCGAGTGAGAATTTTACTACTTGATCTCAAAAATTAATTCTTATCATAGATAAAGTTGTGATGTACCTTATATGACTAAGGTCATTTGTAAATCTATTCTTTCTACAATTAATATGGTTAATCTAAAAATCATAGTCGAATAAAAATTCTAACCACTACCTCTAATGAACATTAAGGTTAGTTTGGTTAAATACATAATTGACTCCCATGTTATCATTTTAAGCTTAAAATGCTTTTATAGAAAATAATACCTTCAAACTTGCAAAGCATGAACTATGGAAGCTAGTCCTAGGTCATGAAGAACATATTTAACTTCATAAGGTTTCAATTTTATTTATTCTTTGGCTAAAATTGAACCATCATGCATAAGAAATTATCCTAAACCATCTCTTGATGCATCTGTTACAACTGTAAAGTAACCATTCAAATTTGAAATCTACATCACTAGTGCTAAAGTAAGACTACTTTTTAGAACTTGAAAGGCTTCTTCATACTTGTTAGACCAAATAAAATGCTACTTTTTCTATTGAAGAGAGGTGATCAAATTATCTATCTTAGTGAAATTTGGTATAAAATTCCTATAGTACCCCTCTAAATACATGACACTATTCACCTCATGCACATTTTTGGGTGTTGAACACTCCATAATGGCTCTAATCTTGACTAGATCCACTTAAATTCCTTATGTTGAGATGATATGTCCCAAGTATTATACTCTTATTTTAAATAAAACACACTTAGATAACTTCCCATATATTTTACACTTCCACAACCACTAAAATACTAAATTCAAGTGCTCAACATGCTCTTATGCACTTTTGGAATAAAAGAGAATATCATCCAAAAGGACTAGTATAAACTAATCAAGATAATATTTGAACATGTTATTCATGAGGTTCATGAATATTGTAGGTGCATTTGTTAGTACAAAAGGAAGTATTGTGAACTCATAATTCCCATAACAAGACTTAAAAGTTATTTTTGGAATATCTTCCTCTCTAATCCTCAATTGATGGTACTCAACATGAAGAACATTCTTTGAGCAATTTATTACACTACATATTTGATCAAAAAGATCATCAATATGAGGTAAATGATTACTATGTTTGATTTGTGACTTGTTAAGAATTACGTAATCAATGTGCATACGTAGGGTTATATCCTTATTTTTTACAAAGATTATAGGTGTACCTCAAGATGAAACACTTGGTTGAATCTACCCTTTGGCTAACATCTCCTGAGGTTAATCCTTTAACTTGATTAATTCAGTTTTTGTCATTTTGTAGGGAGACTTATACTATGGTTCTGATCCTAGAATGATATCAATGGTGAAATCTAATTCCCTTTTTGGAGGTAGACTAGGAATTCCTTAAGAAAAACATCATGAAATTAATCCACAAAATGATATTTTTCTATAGAGGGTTCCTTAGTTTCAACAATTTCATCCATTTTGACAAGGAATGATTGGCATCCCTTTAATTATGACTTCTTCAACTGAATGGCTGAAATTTTCCTAGGTCTAAACTCTCTTTGATCTCCTTGAATTTGGGTTTGATTTCCCAAATCATATAATCACTCAACCTTCTTAAGAAAATAATAAAATTTGGCTTTGTGTTTAACAAGCCAATTCACTCATAGGATCACATCATATGACCTTAGTGGTGTTTTATAAATATCAATGATCATAGTGAATTATAGAAACTTTATTTTAGCCTCAAAAAGACATCTATCAACCTTGACATTGGATTCATTCCCATACTAAACTAACCAAGAATTTTCCATAAAACTAGTTTTCCTAGATAATTTAATTAACATAATAGGAGAGATAAAATATTCAATGGCACCTATATCTATCAACACAAAAATAGGTTACCCAAATAAAGTACCTAATACTTCAATTAGATTGGCTTTAAATTATTCTTTATGATTGTCAACTATTATATGAGTGTACTATTGAAAGTTTCCCTATTGTGATGTAGAGGTAGATGAATTTTTAATTATACCATTTATCTTCCATCAAGGACAATCCTCACCATAATAATCTATTCCATATGTGAAGCATATGGTAGGTGGTCCTTTCCTCTTAGCCTAATTAGTACCCTTAAAACCTTCTTTAAAACCATCTCTAGGTTTCATATTCCCTGAAGCATTAATGAATCTTGCATTTTGGATATTGAACTAGTTCTTAAAATTCCCATTTCATTTGTAGTTATTTTTTTGAAGGGTGTCTTTGAACTTATAAATTTATTTTTGAAATTTTCTCTAACCTTAGCAAGTTATTTTAGATTTTATTCTTAATTAACTACATCCTCAAAGACCTGGTCCATGGTGGATGGTTTATCACATCCACTTCACATCCATTTTGGGATTTTAAGCCCATAATAATTTACCTGATCTAGAAATGTTCATCTTTTTGATACTATGAAACATACTTCAAGAGCTTTTTGAATTTATCCAAATATTAGTTTATCGATATATCCCCTTACTTTAGATTCTATAAATTTATTAATATCTAATCAAAATACAACTAGGGTAGCCATTTTTATCTCAAAAAAATCACAAACTACTCCCAAGTGGTTGTAGTGGAATCAAGGCTCATCTCAAACTTCTTATTAGATCACCAAGTTGTTGCTTCACCATCCAGTTAGTAAGATCCCCAAACAATCTTAGTCACCTCAGAATAATTCTGAATCTCAAAGTATTTTTCCATCTTAGTGAGCAAATATTTATTTACTGTACCATAAAACTTCAGTTGGTTCACTTTATTCATATCACACACAAGATCTACATCAAATTGATCTCTAGTTACTTGTTAACCTTCCTCATGCCCCTTATCCTAAGGCTCTTCCTATTTAATAAATTATTCCTATGGAACCTTTTGTT
>JARHVA010005545.1:1152500-1172209 GCA_037957365.1 Torreya grandis
TTCTTATTTGCACCTCCCTCCTAGATGATACTCTCCCTCTATACTACCTATGAGGGTGGGATAGTCATGTTACCACCTCAATCAAACAAAAGGGTAGTTAGTCATAGATTATAACAAATAATTAATATATAAACATCAATAAACTAGTATAATGTAAATAATATACAATGAAATCGTAATCAACATGATCATATAACATGTGTGTGTGTGTGTGTGTGTGTGTGTGTGTGTGTGTGTGTGTGTGTGTGTGTGTGTGTGTGTGTGTGTGTGTGTGTGTGTGTGTGTGTGTGTGTGTGTGTGTGTGTGTGATGCATTCCCTTCATTTAATTTCTCTATTTATCTATCCTAGATACCTATAATTACGAACTTGTAATTAATCTTCCCTATATATTCTTCAAACTATAACTTGCTCGGGTTATCAGGCATATCCTTGAATGTTTCTTAAATAACTTGACTATTTTTCATTGTATTTAAATTCAATTTAAAATCCATCAAAATATATAAATAAGCCTTGCCATCAAATTAAACACAATTCTAATGTGGAATATATAATGGTGCCTCATCACGAATTCAAGCTCAACATGTAATCTAGCCACAATACATGTTACAGATACCAACTATTCATATTACAAATAACATTAGTTAAAAAAATTATTTAATTTGTTAACCACTTTCAAATGCTCACTTATTTACTTTTATTCTATGCTTTAACAAGTCTTTAAATCTTCATAGTTTGATTATTAATTCTGACTATTAGTGCACTAGTCCAATAAAGATGAATGCATGCAAGGAATTCAAACTCCAATCTTTACCTTTCTATAGAATAGGAAGATGACCTTTAAAATATATATTGAAAACTTATCTTCATGTAGATATTGTCAACCATTAACTACTAGATGTAGAATTCACAATGGGATAAACTATGAATCAAATCTATGTAACTTGGTGTAACTCCTATGCATGGTTTTGAATCTTAACACTCAATGCATGGATTGATTATTTCCCAAAATTTATACACAGTCAATGTATAAACAAAAAAAATAGTATAAACAAGGTTTGAGAATGTCTTATCTCCAAACCATGTTTCTTTCATTATTCCCTTAAAAGATATTCTTCATTCAATATACAACTCCTCACACACACAATATAGAATCAAGAAACTCTTCTTTTAATGCTTCAATCCAATGCCCCCTCTCTGTACTTTGATCAATCACAAATACATCAGCATTCTCCTTTTTCTCCATTCATTCCCACTTAGTATGTAGTAGAATTGTTCAAAGTCAATATTAAATATCAAGACACCAATATCAATCTAAAATCAAGATGAGTTCTTTATATCTATTTACAAGCTGAAAAAGACCAGTTAGAGTGAGAAATGGAATTGAAAGGCTTAATCAATGAGTAGGGATGGTTCTAATCTCTTAGAGGTGATTTATGGGATGTATGCCCTCTATCCATGAGAGTAGTATTGTTCCTAGTCACTTGGAGATGATTGAATGGTTGACTTATAGTTGACCATGATTGTTTTGCTAGTAAAAGGAACTCAGTTTGGATGTTTGAGTTTGTTTGTAGGGAAGATGGTTAGATCAAGTATTCCTAAGGATTAGAGAGTGTTGATTACTTCTTGAATATATTTTCTAGTGATTTTTAGGGTTTGACCAATATACTAATTGTCAAACATAGTCAAAAAAGTGGACTTATGCTTCGTTTGTGAGATATTTGTGACATGAGCTCATGGTATGGTATATAAAGCTTGTGAAGAGGATCATGGCTGACCTTGGGAGACATAAATAATTCTTCCCAAAATTTTATAAAGAGAGATGGCTGACCATAATTAATATTGGTATATATACAAGATGTTTTATGCCCTTTTTAGGAGGTGTGTACCAAGCTAGACAAGCAATTATGTGTTGATGTTTGAAGACCTTATGCGAAGGTTGTTGGGGGTATTGGTGACCAATGTTTTTATGAGATTGAGAAAAGAAAAATTTAATTAGACCTATTATAATTTTTTTACTCTATTGATTATTTTTACTAGATTTATGAGTGCATATTTGAATATGAGTGAAAGATTTATGAAGGGGTTATTTGATTGTGTTGAAGAGATAACTTGGTGTTGGTGACTTGTGTGGAGTTGCAGACTTGGAAAAGAGTGTTCTTGTAGGGTTTTTTATATTTTATTGAGAACCAATTAGATTTCAATAATTTTTCATTTGATAGATGTTATGTTGGTGTTCAAAATCTTAGGCAAGTTGGTGATTGTCAACCTTAGGGGTGTCTTCTCCTTGTGAAGTGGGTGCTTCACTAAAACCTCGTGTTTGTGATCATATTATAGGACTTTAGTCTATTGTTTTATAGACTTGAGAGTGGTTTTTGTCCCCCATGAGGTTTTCCCACATAAATCTTTGTGTAATGGTTACATTCATGTTTATTCTTTGATTCATCTATCTTGCATATTGATGTGATTGGTTAAGTAGTTTGAAGAGTTGGGAATTGAATTGCATTATTGTTAACCACTAATTCACCCCCCTCTCAATGGTGTGTACCTCTATCAATTATTATCATATCTAGTCCTTTTGAGGCTTAACAACTTAAAAGGTTATTTCAAGGTAAAATAGAAATTCAAGGTATGCAAGGTGGTTTATCTTCCAAACAAGATACATTGTTTAATGGTTTTAACTATGCCTTTTAGATTTCAAGGATGTAGAATTTTATCATGGCTCTAAGATTTGATGTTTGGTAGATTTTTGTTGATGGATATGTTGTTCCTACTAGCTCTCCTACTAGTGATTCTGATAATAAAATATTTGAATGCAATTTAAATGACATGAATGCTATTTTTAGTGGTCTATCAGAGAATGAGTTCTTAAAGGTCATTCATTATCAAACAACTAAGGAAATGTGGACCAAGTGAAGATAATATATGAAGGTGACTCAAAGGTTAAATTAGCCAAATTGTAAACTTTTAGAAGACAGTTTGAGACCCTCAAAATTAAGGAGGAGGATTATGTGGCTTCCTTCTTAAATAAAGTAGATGATGATGTCAATATGATCAAAGGTCTTGGAGAAGATCTCAAAGATGATGTTGTTGTTTAAAAGGTGTTAAGATATTTATCTTACAAGTTTGACTCTAAAGTATATATAATTGAGGAAAGTCATAATTTTACATAGATGAAGATGGATGAGCTTTATGGATCTCTCACTACTTATGAGATGAGGATAAATGAAGACAAGCCTCCTAAGAAGGATGTTACTTTCAAAGCAGAGAACAAGCCTAAAGAAAAGAAGACACAAAGTAAGGAGTCTCAAGGAAAAGATGACATGTTAGATAATATATCTGATGATGACTTAATTGATTTATTTACAAGAAAGATGAAGATTGGATCATGTAAGTATAGAGGTAATATTCCTTTTAAGTGCTTCAACTATGGTGAACTAGTTCATTTTACAAGAAAATGTCTTCACAAGCATAAGAAAGATGAGGATGATGATCAAGTAGAAGGTAAGAAAGGTTTAAATTTTGATAGAAATAAGAGATCATTCAATAAGTTTGATTAAAAAAGGAATTTCTATAAGGACAAAAGGAATCTATACACAAAGATGGATGATAGTGACTCAAAAGTATGCTATGACAATCAATCTGATAATAGTCATAATGAAAGTGAAGCTGAGGATGATGAAGTCCTTTTCATGGCAATAAAATTATATGATGAAGGTGACTATTCATATCAAATTGATGGAAACTAGAGTGGATCAAATGAATAAGATGAGGAAGACATTCCAAACTATGACAGTGAACTAAAAATTGCTCTTAAAGATTTGAAAATTGAAATAAAGGTATATAAAGGTTTGAAGGCCAATTTGAAAGACTATGAAGTTTAATTAAGTATTTTTGAGGCTAAGATAATTGAAGATAATATGGAGCATGAAGGAGCAATCATGTTATTAAATTCCAAAATAGAGTCTATATCCTCAAGCCTAAAAGGTAAGGAAGAAGAGGGTTCTAAGTTGATTATAGAAAACAAGTTTTTGAATAATGAATTGGAGAATGCTTTGAGTAAGGATAAGTCTTTTATCAAGTATGAAAAAAACATAAATGATCTTGACAGTTTGTTGATGAATCAAAAGTATTCAAGTGATAAAACAGGTCTGGGTTTCATTGAGAAGCTATTAGTAGTATCTCAAGTAAAGGAGAAAGACAAACCTAAAAAAATCAATACCCAAGATAAGGGTGCCATATCCAAAAAGGTAAGACAACCTAATGTCATATTTGTCATGAGTTTGGTCATAGGGCCAATGATTACAAGATGAATGCTAAGAAAATCAATTTGACTAATCCTATGAATGAGATAAAATTCTTCAAGTTTTTGGAGATGGGATATTTATCTAATCAATGTCCAAAAAATTATAAAGCAAGGTCAGTCTACTACTAAGAATATAACATGTTTCAATTGTCAAAGGACTAGTCACTTAGCCAAATTTTGTTAGTATCAAATAAGGATTGCATGTTTTGATTTCAAGGGATTTGATCATATTGCTAAATTTTGTAAGAAAAAGGGGGATCTTAATCAAGTCAAGACCAATTAGCATCCAAGTTTTCAAGAGAGGAAAGATAAAGTCTTATACAGGCTAAAGGAAGAAAAGAAAGTAATAGCTAATATGTATACAGATTCGGATTGTGTGTTTTCAAAGGTGGAGAGTGATTATTTAATTGAAGAATTTTCATTATCTTCTCATGTTTTTAATGAAGATATCAAAAATAATGAGAAGTTTAAGAAGGAAGATAAAGATAACCTTAAGATAAGTATGGATCATTCTACAACTATATATGATATTTCCTATATAGATCAATCATTGTCAGACATTGAAAATGTCAATTTAGTTGATAATATAGATCAAGACATGGTGGAATCCTCATTTTTTGCCTATTCAAATCTGAGAAAGAGGAGAAAATTTCAAGAACAAAAGAGGTAGTCATAGGCAAGTCAAAGAAGAAAAATAAGAAGAATAAGATTGTGTTGACCAAAGAGGAAGAAGAATATGAGAAGCTATGGTCCACTCCAGGATTCACATTGTTCGAAAGTAGTCTTGAGGGATTGGAGGTCTCTATCTATGCTTCACAAGAGACTCCTATAGGTGAAGAAACAAGATTGTTTATTCAAGAGGTATGTTTAGGTCCCCTACTCCTAAAATGTCTTTTTGATCAATTGTTGATGCCTTGGTTGAATGATGATTTAAAGGAAAAGGAAGAAGTTTCTTGTATTAGGTCTTGAGGAAGATTTTCATGAGTCATTCCTAGGTGGTTTGAGGTCTTGATATGCTTAGATGTGTGTTTTATGGTCAAAAGTCTGAGTTGACCATTTTTGGCAGTGATAACTACCTAGAAAGTGCCAAGATAGCTCATATAGTGTTCTAAGTAGATAAGAGCTTTATCATAAGTGATTAAAGTTGGTTTTGGTATGTTAAAGGAGGAAATATAGTCTGGAAATGTTGATGAGATGCTTAGATGTGATTTTGACCATTTGGTCAAGGTGCCTACTGTAGGTTTTAGTCTGTATGCACAAAATGCTTAGTTTCAAAGGTCATTTGAAGAATGAAGATGTATCATGAAATTTTTTATGCTCAAGAAGGTCTAAATATGTGTTTGAGACATGCTCTAGGTGGTTTCATAGGTTGTTGAATCCTTTTGTGCCAGGTGAAGCATTTTGAGTGGTCTTTAGCTTCTCTTCTCAAGAGCATGTATTTGGTGGCTTAATGGAATTTATGGTTCCCAAAGGTGTGGAGGATTGAAATTTGGCATGGTAGTGATTTTTGGTGGTCTCTAGCTCAGGTGTTTGCATTGATTGGAGGTTGACTTTTGACTAAATGTTACTTTGAAGGCCTAGTGATTTGGGCATGTTTGGAAAAGTGGTCAAACTTTGGAGTTGGAGGTTATAATATTCAAAAGTAGTTGAATGGACCAAATGGATATCTGAATCAACTTTTACAGTGATCTATAAGTGATTATATTTCATTGTATTCAAGTTTTAGCTCACTAGGGAGCTTAATTAGCTAGTAGGCTAAAGAAGGAAGTATGATAAGAATGATGATTTGGAATCTCATTCTTGTCATATCTAAGGGGGCATGATAGTGGAATTTAGATATGGAATTTCATGGTTTCAAATGATTAGGATAGAGAGTTATGAGGTTTGCAATGCCCAAACAGGGCTACAAGGAGTCCAAGTAGGCCTAGTGAAGAAAACGAAGTTTTTTGAGAAAGTTTTCAAAATAAAGTTGACATTTTTGGTTCTATTTGAGCATTTTGGCATATAATAATTATTTTTTAGGTATGGTGGTGTGCTTGAAGTGCCTTTGGTGGTCTACAGGGTGCCTTGAGTGCAATGGTATGTGAGCTTGCATAGTGTTGTGGTGCTCTTGTTATTGTTTAAGTTGATGGTAGCTATTTTTGGAGGTCCTGTAGGTTTGAATGTGTTTTTTATACTGAGGGGGAGCCTTCAAAGTGGAACAAGGTCCTAGGGGGAGCTATGTTGCCTTGTAAATTGGTGACAAGTCCAAGGATATTGATGGTTCAAGAGTAGTTTTTGAGTGAGAGCATCTTCCAAGGGGGAGTTGTGACTATTTGAGGTCTAAATGGTCTATTTTTAGAATATTTACTATAGTTTATGATGTTTTCATGAGTTTCCTATAACTCATTTTCTTGTTTTCTATGGTGCTTAGTGTTGAAAAGAGTCCACTTTGTCATTTTGGCAAAGGGGGGTATTGTTAGGATATTTATGGTAGATGTGTTTTCATTGATTTCAAGTGGCATTTGTGATGAAAAAGTGGTCTAATAGGTCATAGTGATGGAACATGGTGGTCTAATTTACTTGGAACAATGTGATACTTACAAGGGTGTGCATGGGTGTCCTAAGTGGATGTTGTATGGCTAAATGGAGCTTGCTATGATGATGTTTTAATTTTTATTGATGTGTTATATGCTCAAGGTTTGACTTAATGTGGCCTTCATGAGGTGTACAGTTTAATTTGTACCTTGTAGGCTTGATCTTACATGATTGCCTAAGGGTTCTTGAGTGATTTGGCTTATGTGCCATGATATGGAGCTTAGTTTTCCTAAAATATGTATTTTTTACATGTATATGGTGCTAAGAGGTTAGATACATGGTTTTAAAGAGGTGGCAAGTAGTCTACAAGATAGATTGGACATTGGCCTAATTGGCTTAAGTGGGCTTGTGAGGCCTTATAAAGGGTCAAAGGGTGTTTTTAGGTTGGTAAATCTTATCTTTGCATGGGATATGGTTAGAAATTTTTTTTAAAGCATTTTTATGAGGTTTTATTTTAGATAAGGAGAGATAAAGTCAAGAAAAGTCTTCTTATGCTTCAAAGGGTGCTCAAATGTTGCATTTTGAGCTCGAGAGGAAAATTCTTATGTTCTTTAGCTCATATAGAATTTTCATGGGGAGATAAGCCTTTTGGAGATATTGGGGAAGGTTACTAAGAAATTTTTCCAAGCATTAGTTCATGGATTAATGACATATTATTTATGAATGATTGCTAAGAAGGTAAGTAGGTTTTTTTGGTGCAAAAACCCTAGTCTTGGACCTGATTAGAAAGATTTTACTTGTAGGTGCCCAAAAAAATGGTGGATGGATAGGATGATGATTGGAGGTTTTAGATGAATCCTATATTATTTTGAGGATGTGTTTGATCAATCTTGACTATTTGTGGGTCCCATACAAAAGTGCTTCTTAACAATATTTTTGATATTGTGAGAGATTTTTAAAAGTAACTAGGGGAACAAATGGGTGTGAGATGAAGATTATGACTTGATTAAAAAATTCATTGAAATTTTTAGGAATATTAATTTCTATGTTTCAAATTTATAGTCCCTTAAATTTATTTACTCGATATGAAGGAAAGGGTGCCATGAGTGAGAAAAAGACCAGTCAG
Source organism: Torreya grandis (assembly GCA_037957365.1). NCBI lineage: Eukaryota > Viridiplantae > Streptophyta > Pinopsida > Cupressales > Taxaceae > Torreya > Torreya grandis. The sequence continues at coordinate 1,160,448 of JARHVA010005545.1, forward strand.
AGTGAGAAGAAGAATTGGAAGGCCTAATTAGTGAATATGGATGGGTCTAATATCTTATAGTTTATTTAGGTGATGTATTACCTCTATCCATGAGATTATTATTATTATTCTTAGTTACTTGTAGATGATTGAATGGTTGACTCATAGTTGACTATGATGGTTTTGCTAACAAAAGGAACTTGGTTTAGATGTTTGAGTTTGTTTCTAGGGTAGATGGTCAGATCAAATATTCCTAAGGATTAGAGAGTGTTGAGGAATTATTTAAGATATTTTTAGTGATTTTGAGTGTTTTACCAATCTCTTATTGGTCACACATAGTCACACAAGTGGAGCTATGCTTCATTTGTGAGGTGTTTGTGACATAAGCTCATGGTATGGTATAAAAAGCTTGTGTAAAGGTTCATGGTCAACCTTGAGAGACATAAATAATTATTCCTAAAATTTTCTAAAGGGATATGGCTTACCATAATTAATACTGGTATATATACAATATGTTTTATGCCCTTTTTAGGAGGTGTGTTAGACAAACAAGTATGTGTTGATGCTTGAAGACCTTGTGTGAAGGTTGTTGTGGGTCTTGGTGAACAATGCTTGTATGAGATTGATAGAGAAAAATGTCATTAGAATAATCATAAATTTTTGATTCTATTATTTAGTTTTACTATATTTATGAGTGCATATTTGAATATGAGCAAAATATTTGTGAAGGGGTTATTTGCTTGTGTTGAAGAGATAGCTTAGTGTTGGTGAATTGTGTGGAGTTGAAGACTTGGAGAAGAGTTTTATTATAGGGTTTATCTATTAGATTGAGAAGCAATCAAAGTTCAAGAATTGTTCATTTGATAGGTGTCATGTTGGTCCTCAACATCTTAGGTAATTAGGTGCTTGTCAACCTTAGGGGTTGGTGCTCCTTGTGAAGTGGGTGCTTCACTAAAGCCTCATGTTTATGATCATATTATAGGACTATATTCCATTGTTTTGTAGAATTAAAAGTGGTTTTACTCCCCTAAGAGGGTTTCCCATATAAATCATTATGTAATGGTTACATTCATGTTTGTTCTTTGATTCATCTATCTTGCAGATTGATGTGATTGGTTAAGTAGCTTGAAGAGTTGGGAATTGAATTGAATTATTTTTAACCACTAATTCACCCTCCCTTAATGGTGTGTACCTCTATCATAGGTATAATAGACTTTGACCATTTAAATATACAAATGGAAAATCTTTAGGGGCTGCCATTACAATAAAAGGGTTCAATAGAGATCTTCTTGTAGGCGTAGGCCTTAGAATTGACTTAGGAACAAAGTTTCCTTTATATGGGTGTTTATTATAAAATATTAATCTTTTTATTGAGTTAAATGGAAATCCAACAAATTCAAATGGAATACCTCTAGATTCTAACCTTATAGTCACCTTTGGCATGAGATGTAGTCACTGCTCTACTACCAGATGTTGGATCTTCTTTTAGAGTCACCAAATGTTATTTCGTAAAGGCTATAACTATTGCAAATTGATCAAAACAACATCAAACTTTGACTAATATTCTTTGAATTTTTTCCCACTATGCATGCCAAAAACTATTATAACATAAATTTTTAACCTTGGAGAGGGTTCTTGAGGATCTCTCTAGTTGAGCTACACTATGGGAACAAACCCAGGATATGGGTAACCTATGGTGGGGTTGAACCTCTAGAGAAGGCTGAATTCCTCTTGATGGATCATTTATACTAGTGTTTACACCAAGAAAAGGGTTAGAAAGGGGGAAATGGATCCTAATAAAGTTAACTAGGTGATGCACCAAATTTAAATGAAAACTCACATAAGCATGAAGTAAACACTAAGGAAACATAAGACAATATTAGATGACACAATCTCAGAATAGTAGCTTGTTACATAAGTGTTTTATAAACTAGGTTCAAGAAGAAATGAATGAAGGCAAAGAGGAGTTCTAAAACTCACTTATAACTTTCGTCAATGATATAAATAACACTAATTTATACCTACAACTAACTTGAAGACACCTAGAAATGAGCAAGAAAGAAGGACAATGGGCATGGAAGATTCTCCTTCATAATGCCATCATGCACAAGCTTTGCTACACACAATTTAGAGGGGAGAGATAAGTAAAGAAAGTATTTATTGATTCAAGAGGTATTTCATAAAATTTTTGATAGGGTCTATCCTTATCAAATGAAAGTCTCTTAGTCCTTCGAATTGAGAGAAAATTTCTTATCAAAAGTGAGAGAGAGCCCTTACAAATGAGAAAGAATGGGAGATATAGAGAAAGGGAGAAGAGAGAATGAAAGCACGCCATCAGAGAGTAATAAATGAACTACCACCAAAATTTAATGAATTATCAACCACATTTTGATCAAATTAGGAAAAAATTTATCATATACAAATTAACTTTTATTTGTCCTGATAGCATTCAAGCTCTTTGAAAAACATACTAGAAGATAGAAATGTGTTTTGGATGATGAGTCATGCTCATTATAATAATTAAAAACCTTAGATATCTCTTAAAAATACATTAAATTCTCTAAATACTTCTTCCAATCACCAAATATCCATCTTGGGACTCTACGCCATCTTATACTTGGCTTTCTTATAAAGACAAAATCTTTATGTCCATCAACCTGATTGAACCATGACTATGTATGCTTTAGTTAGCTAAATGTTCTTGTTGAATTGTGTATGATATTACTATCATATTTATTCCTTGGCATGATATTTACTTCAAACTCAAGAAACATATCTAGTATATGTGAGAACCAATCCCATTTATTGGTTTTCATATAGTCATCATATCTACCAAGGTGCATTTACATTACTTGAACAACCTAGTAGCCCATCATTGATATTTATTAGACCTAAAATATTGATTTCACATCTATATATGCTGATTGGGATCATTAAAACTTTAAATATCCATTATATTTCATCTTAGATCATCTTTGAACTTGAATCTTATCTATTTGCTCGCTTGCATCAAAAACATCTTTGTCGACCTCCACCAAAAGTCTCTTGGGCTTGCCTTTGTTCATTGGCCATTGAATTATTGATTTATGACTTGAAATTTTATAAACTTATTGGCATCACACTTGATTTTAGATCTATTGACTTATTAACCTTGCTCTCATTGTTGATCTTTCTCTATATGAATGAACATGAGCCATAGATCTTCTCCCAATCTAATATAATTGAGACACTTTCCACCCACACATTTACTCTTAGGATTCATTAAAATTTTGACCCATTTCTCAAAATTAGTTATAATTTTTATGATTAAATTCACTCAATTGATCTATCTAGACCCACTAATTATATCTTTTCTTGTGTGCCATTTGATCTATTTTTTATGAGTGGACATGTACTATCTATCTAATTGGATCCACTAGATTTATCAGTCACCATGCACCCTTAGATATTCATTCAGGCACCCAAGATATTGAAATTTTTTAGCTCCATGTTCATACTTTATAAATTTTGAATCCAAATGGATATTTTATGAAGCTTAAACTTGATGTTTGTGTGCACATCCCACTCTGCAAGTTCAACTTTGGAAGTTTATATCATGAGATAGATAACTCATCAAGATACAAAAAATTTAGGGGACTTTATTAGCATGAAAAACATAATGTCCATTTAGTATTTTGGCCTTGATGGATTCCATAAGTGTATTTATCAAATATGCAACTAGACTAGCCTATTCATCCCTATGTGATGTGCTCATGACGGTCTAGTTCTTCTGGACTTGTACAAGAAATTGTTGTCCCTTTAGAAGGTTCCAATTAACTTCTAAGACTTTTTGTAATCCATTTAATGCCCATAAATTATTGAAACACCATGAGAACTTGTTGATATTTTTCACTTTACAATCCCAGATCTATTTCCAAGCCTACTTCTCATGGATTAACAAATTACACTTTAAGCTTGCTTAGAGCATTTCAAAAGCTTTGTAAGAAATATGAGGTCTTCTTATCCTAATTTTAGTCCACTCATTCCATCTATAAATCTACTCATCTATTCAAACCATTTGTAGGAAAAATATTCTTATGTGGGATAAATTTGGCCAACAAGATTAATTGATGAATAGAGAAAAGACAAGGACAAGTGCATTGAGCATGAGAGCTCAAAACTAGTTTATGAAGATGGGAAACCTCTTCTTCAAAAAAGCATCAAGTTACAACTGAATATCACTCATAAAAATGCTATGAAGAGGATAATTAATGTGAAAAAAAACATGATCTCATCATTGGAACACTTATTGGTGAAAATAGTTACAAATCAACATTTGAAGTTGAAGAGAAATGTGACTTTGATGAAGTAAAATTTGATCAAGTTGTTACAACAAATGAAAAATCTCCTAAAGATCCATTAGAGGTGGAAAAAAGTTGTTTTTAGTCCCATGAGTATGATCAAAGAGGTAAAGGTCAATTGGAGGCAATGTTTGAAGTTTTAAGAGCTATCTATACTCTTCTAGAGACATGTTATGGTCTGATTCATATTTAAGAATGGACTTTTTTCAAGAAAGTAATCAAACAAAAGGAAAGCAACTCTCCAAGCTTACCACTCCAAGAGGCTACTTCATTTGAAGATGATTTGTTTGGTGTTCTTAGTAAAGGTTATCAACTTAATTAATTTTTAGGTGATTCTTCACTCTTGTAAGAGGAAACTAAGTTTTATTGGCCTCAAGATCTCAAGAATCAAGATACACTCCTCCTTGAAGCCAATAATACAAGCATGCCATAAGAACCATCTAAGATTATGAAACTTGATCAAGATAAAACTATGAATGAGGAAGAAAAGGGATTTTTTGTGCCAATAAAATAAGATCTTAATGAGCATGATTTGGTAATTGACTCACATAGTCAACCTATGTACAAGGGAATGAATCAAGAAGGTCCAATTTCTAGTCAAACAGGCTATGAGCATGCTAACATCTTGAAATACAATAGGAAGTATCCACTCCATGAACCATGCCTAGTTGGACTCCATTGAACATGTATAAATATGATTCTATGGTGTCATGATGACCTCAATATATTACCATTTGATCCTAGAAGAGAAATAAATATGGAGGTCAGTTGTGCATAGTGTTTTCTTATGTCTATTTTTCCCTAAGTGCTTGTGAGCACAAGTGTGTTTTGTCTTATTTTTAATTTTGATTTGTGTTTTGTGTGTTGGAGGTAAAGTTATATGTCTCTTATTGGTCAATAATTTGTAGTCAATTGTTAATGTCATTTTAGGTATGATTTTGAGAAGTAGATGAATCCATTGCCCAATGGATGGACTAGGTAACCAGTCAAATATGTTTAACAAACAAGCATCCCCAGGAGACCACCAAAGATGTTAGCCAAATTATGGATATCATAAGGCAGGTTCACAAAAACTTGCTTTTCATGTCTTAAAAACCTTGTATTTATCCATTATATTCCTTGTAAGATCTTGAAATGGTCTTTTTGAGGTCTTATTAGCAAAATTTAAGGTTGTTTTGATAAAATTAAGGTAATGTCTTATATGTGTCCTATGCTAGTATAGTCATAAAGTGAACATGAAGAGTTTAATAAAAATGTTTCATAGGTTAAAAAGTGTATCTCAAAGTCATATAGTGATTTTACCACCTTATATGAACATTTTACATTTGTTTGGAGAAGTTAAGGTTCTTTTGTGAAGTTCAAAGTAAAGTGTCATACAAGGGAAAAGTGCATATAGTCAAGTTCAATGCATGACAAAGACAAAAAATATAAAATATATAAACAATAAACTTTTTAAATCTTTTTAGGTAGTTATATGACTTTTATACATGTTAGGGATGTCAGATTATATTAGTTTTGTGGGTTCAATGCCCAAATGAGAAAGAATCACTCTTTTACAAGTAGTTATAGGCACTTGTACAAACTTGGAAGATCTAATTTCGAATTAAAAACATATTAAGAGTGTTTATTAACCTATCATAGGTCATATCCATGAATATACAATTTTCATAGGTCTTAAAAATCCAAAAATTGCTTCAGAACCTACATTAGCCACTTGGTAGACTAGCAAAGGAAAATTTCATGTACTGGGTATAGATAAAAGAGAGAGAGAGAGTCATGGCCTGATATTATGTAAAAATTAAGGGGGAATAATGGTATTTATATTTTTGTCATTTTTTCTTATATTTGTGCACCCATCTTTCATAAAAAATTTTAAGACCATCAAGTGGTCTTAATCCCCATAGGCTTAGTTTTACACATGTTTCATGCAATTTTGAGTTCTTTAGATTAATATGAGAATTTTTTTAAGGTATATATATGTATTAAAATACATCTCACACATTTATCCATCAATTTCACATGTGTGATCAATCAAGGATCAAGAGGAATCTACTTAAGAGACAAGTTGAAGGTTTACACTTCAAGTTTAGAGGTCCCTAAGAAAATTTAGGGTTTTTAAGTGATGTTTGATGTTTCCTAATGATTTTAACATAAATTATTTAGTTAAATAAATTTATTTAAGAGTATTTTATTTCCTTATAAATCCCAATAATTTAATCAAATCCATTTTAGGTAATATATCTTCATGGTCTATAAACCTAAGTAGACAGTGTTGATATTTTAAAGTTATATTATTAAATGAAAATCCTAAGACACTTAGGATAAGGTGTATAATTTTTTTAAATCCACATAAAAATATGAAAAAAAAAATCCCATAAATCTCCTTTAATGGTAAATAATACCATGATCATGTATCTCAGACATGGTTGTACATAGTCTACAACGTAAAATAAAGAAAAGATAGGTTCTGAGTGAATGAAAGACCTAAAAGGTCATATAGATAATAAAGATGGATAATATTAATATAATTCCATAAATTTTTAATTGGTCAATTTTTTTTATAAATATAAAGAAGATGATACTTCTTCAAGTTTCAATCAAGAAAAAAAAAATAGACACCTACATCTAAGGGACTGTATATAGGTATGCCAAACATATAAGTGAACTAAAAGTGATAATCATGAATTGTAAAGTGTTGTATGATGGTATAAAACTAATTAATTATGATATTATATAATTTATATTCATCTTAAATACTAATATGGTTCAAAATGCATGGTGAAAAGGCTTTAAATGATAAAAGGACACCTACATGCCTATTAGTAAACAAAGTTGGGAAAAACACAGTTGTAGGGTAAAAATGAAGGGTAATAGAGTGGTAGAGGTTAGAAAGATAACATATAAGGATTATATCCCTCCTAAATAATTTAAAATTCTAAATAAAATGATAAAATCTCAATCACCTATAGTCACATATTCTATTGTCACCCATAGGTTAGCTTGAGTAATTCAACTCACTTTCAAGCATCGAGCAATAGAAAGTGACAATAAGTGTGAAAAGGTTAATATTTAATAAATTAAAATTGGGAAAATATTTTATGTATGTGTTTATGTTTATTTAATATTGAATAATAAGTTTAAGACTCACTTTTGAATCCTAATAAAGCTTAGATCCTATAGACTTAATGAAAGCTCCAAGCCTACCTCTAAACTTTGGAAGAGAGTATAGGTTTTGTAGTATATTTAGATATTAGATATAAAGAGAGTTAATTAATGACCTAAATGTATTTTTTAGAACTAGATACATCTATAACAATGATAAAACCATGAAAATAGAGGATTCTTGAGAGTTCAGTCAAGAAATCTAGTGAATATTATACAGGCCTATGTATAAAATGACATAATTTGCATGTTATCAATAGAGTTTGAAGGTGGAAATCTTAAAGTAGATAAAATTAGATTATAATATGACTCCATGTGATCTAACTCATTTTAAAAGAGATAAAATGGCCCAAACATAGTCATTAGGATCAATTACACTAATATGCTCATAAACCCTAAGCATGAGCTAATGGAGGTTGTAATAGGAATATGGGAAATAACAGAAAGGGAAACCATTACAATAGATAAATATGGGTTTTAAATACCTAAATTAGGTGTTTTGAATAAAAACCAAACTCCAAGATGTCGTTTCTAAGTCACTCTCTCTCTCTCAAGCTCACTAAATGAAGACTTTCTAGCCTAAGAAGCACCTTCTCAAGCTAAGAATAGTACATACAAGTTTCATGGGAGAAAAATCTCCTAGGTTATGTTATGGGGCCTTTTATACTTGTGATTTGAGGCATATTTTAATTTATTAATTCCTTAATATTTATGAATCATTGTTCAAATGATAAGCATGTTTTTGGCTACCAAGAAGACCAAGACTGATTTAATGGAAAGAATTTACCTCTTAAGTACTTGAAATGAATTTAATTAAACTTAAAACCACTTGTAAATCAATCCTCACCCTAGGAAGAGTCTCACCATTTCATTTTATTTTACCTTCACCTATACAAATGCATTAAATGTTTTCTTTTTATAAGGATTTGGGATCAAAATAGGGTGTTTGACTTCATGGATATATGTAAACAATTTGAGAGGATGAATTTATGTGTTTTATATCTCATTAGGTCCAAAAAACATATATATGGCCCTCTAAGTTCTCCTACAAGTCTTATTATTGAAGGTAGTGTGAAGAAGGCTTATGAAAGACTAGGGTTTTTTGGTCATTTCTTGGTTCACCCACCTACACAAGGTTTTAAAATCTGAAATTTGACATAGATCATGGTCATATGGTGGGTAAAGTGAATCAAAAATACTTGATTTTTCACATGCATGATAGTTATTTAGAGATAAGACTTAGTTTCCAAGCCTAGAGGCCTAATTGAGGCCTATGTAGAGAGAGAGAGAGAGAGAGAGAGAGAGAGAGAGAGAGAGAGAGAGAGGAGAGAGAGAGAGAGAGAGAGAGGAGAGAGAGAGAGAGAGAGAGAGAGGGAGAGAGAGAGAGAGAGAGAGAGAGAGAGAGAGAGAGAGAGAGAGAGAGAGAGAGAGAGAGAGAGAATAAGTGCACTTCTAATTAAGGTTAGAATAGAGATGTAAGGGTATACTTAGTACTCAAAACTATGCCTATATTCCCAAGATCATCTATACATTCTTATACATAAGGAGCTTTGTGTGTTTTGAGGGCTACAAGGAATTGAAGATGAATGCAAGTTTTGGGTGTAAAATGAGGTCTTTAGGAGTGATTAAGGCCTAAAAAAGAGTTAATTTAGGTCTTTTAATAAATAAGAATGCCTTTCATGGAGAGATAGATTGTAATCATAATATAAAATCAAAATTTTAAAATTTCAAGCAAGGAGAGGCATAGTGAAGTCAAATGGGTTTCAAGACACCTAAGAAGGTGATCATCATGGCAATATTAGTATAAGGAGATTCTAAAATTGATGCAAGGTTTTAATAATAAGGGGAACTATTATTTAAAGATGACTTGATGATCAAGTATGCCACTTTTCACTTTCCAAGCTAAGGGGAAGGTAGTTTTGAAGAAGAAGACAAAGGTGTTAATCAAGAGAGAAACTCCCATGATATTTGGAAGAGGAAATCATATTCAAGAAAATAAAAAATATCTATAAGACCTCATGAGAATGTCATATAACCTCTTTCTTGTTTTTAACCTACTCTTTCATGCTTTACACTTGTCAATCTCTCTCCTCTATGCCTCTCTCTCTTTCTTCTACTCTCATTTATCTATAAATTAAGGCTTGTTTTGTCTTTGTATGGATCCTCCACCTAGGTATGGTGAATCCCTACACATTTGTATGCATTTTATAAATGATAAAATACTAGTTTTACTTTATATTTTGAATTTATTTAGTGTGTGTGTATGACTAATTGATCTTGTCAAGTGTTTTTATTAGTCTCCCTTGGAATATTTCCCTTTTATAACACCTAGATGTAGTTTGAAACCTTCGTTTATAGGTCATGTGAAGTGTAAAAGTGAATTTTGAATGTTGATTGAGTTTGTCTACACATGAGTGTTATTATATGACCTCTTGATTAGTCCTCATAGCCTAAGAATACATCAAAACCTCTATATTGAAGTGCTTATATGAGAGATTCATATGAGGAGTAGTGTGTGTTAAGGTTAGGTCTATTGATTTACGTGTTCACATGCAGTTGGTTTATAGTTATCAACTTATTTTTGTATCATCCCCTAAGTTTTCTTTTATGTTATCCTTTTCCCTTTTCCTTAGAATTTAGTAGTGTAGAAGATCTTAATTGATACATCAAGGGGAGATATCCTTATAACCTAGAGGTTTGATCCCCTTAAAGTTCACCCACATCCTAGGATCAATCCATTTCATAGCTCAAGTTGGGAAGGATTGAAACACCCTAACAAGGGTTAAAATTTTAGATATAACATTGACCATACATTTTCATTAACCTATCAACTTCTATTCATCCATCAACATGATCATCTCATCCTTAGTTTGTGCAATAGGTTAAATCCTTGATCTATGCTTGCAAATCACTGATCAAATTCATCACATTTTTGGGAAAATCATCAATTAATCATCTAATGTAGGCTTGTATATTTTACCCTATTTGGGGAAAATCAAAGTGTGTAAATCATCCTTGAGATGTATCCTTCCCCAAAATCCACCATGCTTGGGGAAAATCAATTCATTATAATCAAAAATCAAAGGATGCAAGTGTTAACTCAAGTGTGCTAATCTCACTCATGGGTTAATAATCATCCACCCATTATTTTATTCTATTATTAGTTATTGATTTCTTTTTTGAGAACCCATACACATTTATTCATCCTCGAATGTCCTCTTGAGGGGATCCATCAAATTCATTCATCATCATCATATAATTTTCATACATCTTTTTTAATGGGATTTTAAATTATTTTAAAATTCATTACTCCACCCATTGTATCTCACAAAACCTTCTCAAAATTGGAAAAATTAGACACCTAAAATATGACACTTTGTTAATTTTAACTATTTGCTATCATCCTAAATCATCTTATCAATTCTTCTATTCAAACTAACTTTCCTAGTTTATCACTATTATATTTAATTTAATAATTAATATTTTATTATATTATTACATATAATCCCACATAATTGACATCACAACCCTATTAGTTAATTATTATCACATAGGATTTCCCCTGTCTTGATTCGATGGCTTGTTGTGGAAGTGCCTAATGATACAATGGAAAAACCTCCAAAGCCATAAGACCTTGACAATTTGAGGTTAATCTCTAGAGAATGCCATCTTAATTTCACTAAATTTGATGCAAACTAATAGAATACTAGTTTTGTGGAAATCTCTCTCTTTTTGTTTATCTCCCCTATGTAGAAAAAAATCTTTGACACTTTTATGACTCACCATCAAGTGTATCTTGTTTTCGGAGAGCATATGCCTAAATTTATTGAGTGCTTTGATCACCACATATACCTTCTTTTCCACAAAACTATAATTCTCTTCATAACATTTCAAAGATTGGCTAAATAATGATAATGGTTGTTCCAAATAACTCTTGATTGTGCTGAGTTAGAATTGCTAAGATAATTCCTTCCCCTCCAAATGCATAGAGGATAAAATCCTTCTCATAGTTTGGGTTAACCAAGGTAGGGGCTTGGAAAATAGCCTTTTTATGGCCTCAAATCTATCTTTTTCATCTTGAGTCCAGCTAAAAATATTTCCTTTATTTAACATTATAGTAAGGGGATTTGCCAAAAAGGAGAAATTCGATACAAATCTTCTCACAAAGTTGATCTTCCTAAGAAATCTTTGTAGGCCCTTTTTGTGACTTGTTGTGCTAATGTAGATATGGCTCTAACTAATTTAGTGTCTATTTCAAGACTTGTTTTTGATGCTATATGT